>MU394074.1:542348-582274 GCA_022578605.1 Camillea tinctor | reverse complement strand
TTGCTTTTATATTAAAAAATGTAGTTGCTATTTAATTATAATAATATTATACTTTATTTTATTTTATATTAAAATAGCATTTTATTGCAAAATATATATTAATAAAGCACTAATATTTTAATATATTGTAAAAAAAATACATTATTGCTTTATTTATTAAAATTATTAAAAATATAGCATAAAATTAACTTTATTTAATTTTAATTATATAGTATATATTTAAAAAAAACTTAAACTTATTTTTAAAAATATTATATGCTTTTTTAATATAGTTATTTTTTTTATTTTATACTTTTTTAAATTGCTTAATAATCGTAAAAAAGCATATGTTATTTGCAACTTTTTCTAGTAGAATTATATAATAAAATTGCTTTTTTTAATTTTTAATTAATATATATGCTTACTTATATTTATTACTTTTAAAAATAAGCGATTAACTTATTAAAAAAAAAAAACTATAACTTTTAAAGTTTTATATAAGCCTTTACTTTACGTTTAAATAGCTTAAAAAAAGTAGTTAATATAAAAAGCTTTAAAAATATTTTTATTTTAAAGAAATATACAAGTATAATAGTTATATATTTAAAAATATAGCGCTTTTTTAACTTTAATTACTTTTTATAAGTAGGTATAATTATAAATATGCTAAAATTTAATAAAGTGCAAATACAAAAAAAAAATATTAAAAAAGCGCGGTTTATTAACGTGGTATTTTAATATTATAAACAAAATTGTACTTAAAAGTATATTTTTTAATATATTTTTAAAAAAAAAAAAAAAAAAAAAAAAAATTATTGCTTATATTAAAATTTTTTTAATATAAAAAATATTTTATATAAATTATATTGCTTAACTTAATAATTATTTAAAAAAGTAAAAAAAAAGAAATAAAAGAAATATATTTAAGTAGCAAAGTTAAAAAATTTAATAGCATAAAAAATATTGCTATATATATTATAAAAAAATTATAAATAGTACAATTATTTAATAGTTTTAAAGTTTATTACGCTTAATATTAAAAGTTAAGTAAAAAAATTACTATAAATAAATTAATTGTTTTAAAGTCGTAATCTTACTTTTTTATTAATAATAAGTAATTTAACATAATTATTTTTATAAAAATTCGAAATATTAGCTTAAAATTATATATTAAAATTTTTAAGTTAAAACGTATTATTTAATAAAGTTAAAAAAAAAAAACAAAATTATAAAGCTATTTTTCTTTTTTTTTATATAACTTAAAAATAGTTATTTTTTATGTTAACTAATAAAGCTATTTTTTTTTAATTTTATATAAGTTTTTTTTATATTAAAGTAATATTAATAAAAATTCTTAATTTGTTAATAAATTAAAATATACTACGTAATTTTTATTAATTTTACAAACATAAATACTTTATTTTATTATAGCTATATAAAATGCAAACTAAAATTACTTAAGTATGCGCTTAAAGTTTACTTATTTAAATTTTTTAAAGCGTTTTTAATATTTTATTAACGCTTTTTTTAATATAAAAGCTATTAAATAAAAGTTGTTATTTTTAATATTTCGTATAAAAATTAGCGCTTATATTGCTTTTTATTATAATGTGTTAATTATGTAATTAAAAGTTTTTTATTTTAATATTTAAAAATTAAATATTTAAAAAATGCTTTTATTTACTACAAGTAGCAGTATTATAAATTTTTATAATTAGTTTAAATTTTTTAAAGCTATAACATTATTATTTTTAATAAGTCTTTATTATTTTTTTTAAAACTACTATTATTATTATTATTAAGTTTTTTAAGTTAAAGAACTTAGTTAACCGTTACTTAATATTATAAATAGTAATAGTATTAAAAATAAAAGTAATATAAATCGTTATTTTTAAAAAAAAAAAAATATAGGTTATATGTTGCAAAACGAAATGTTTAAAAAGCTTATTTGTTTAACATAAATAAAATAAAAAAAATGCTAATATTGCTATTGCCGTATTTTGTTTTACTATGCTTTTAAATAAAAGTATAAAATATTAATAATAATTTTTTATATTTACTTTAAATTGCTATGCCTTTAAACAAAAATATAAAGTATTTAAAAAAACTTTTACTTTGCAAATCTATGTTGCTATATATTTAGCAATACTAATTAATGTTAATAAGTATATATATTAAAAAAAATAAAAATAACAAGTTGTAAAAAACAGTTGTATATTTATATTTAAAAAAGAAACTATTTAATTAAGGTTGCGCAAAAAAGCGCAACTTATTTATGTGCGGGGTACATTGTAACTTCTTATCCTTGTTATGCAACCATTAATATAGTAGCTAAAATTTTGTAACTTTAATAAAGCACTTTTTTTTTAAGTTTAAAATTACTTAATATATTATTAATAATAAAGTATTAATATTAATTATTATAAAAAAAAATTAAGCATTTTGTAAAAAAATTAAAGATTAAAAAAACTATATTGTAAAGAATTTAAATTTTAAAAAAGTTTTAAAGAAGCAATTTTTAAAAAAGTAAGTTTTAAAAAAATAAGTTTTAAAAATGTAAGTTTTAAAAAGTAGTTTTTATAGTTTTATAAAATTTAAAGCTAAAATTTTTCGAAATTAGTAAATATAAAATTTTTAGTTTTAAAAAAAGTAAAATTTTATAATATAAGCATAAAAATTTAAACTGCTATTAAGCGGCTAAAACTTTTAGCTTTAAAATAAAAAAAAATAAAAAAAAAAAGTAACAAAAAAATGCTACTAAATGTAACGGTTATTATAATAAAAAGTAAAATAATGTATTAAGTTTTTAAAATCTTAAAATCTTAAAAGTTAAACTTTTATAATACGTACAGTGCTAAAACAGTGCTAAGACTTATATTATATAGTGTGGTATAACACTTTACCTAACACAAATAAATATCTTTAGTTATCAACTTACTAGGCACTTATTTACAGATATCTCTTTACGGGTAGGGTTGGAAGAAGCGTATAACCTATACAGTTTACATTGCGCGAGCTCGTGGCCGCTGGTCTTGATATCTCCATTAGGTTCGGCGTAGCTCATAAACACACCAGCAATATTCAAGGACAACCAGAACCGAGCACGAAGGTAGAGTTAAGGAGAACCTACAATATACAGTCACAGGTTCCTCAGACTATGCCTTATTTCTGCTATTATCTTCTCACTGTTTCTCATGTACACTGACCATGTCACACCTTTATACTCCACATACATACAGATATATACCTAGGTATCTATATATAGGTTATATGTACGTATATAAAAGCACACTTTTTAATAACCACCTCTAAGACCAGCAATACAAAAAAAAACAAGCAGATAGACAAGTGATCTAGTATATTAGGTTACCTTATCAAATTTAGCCCTTTCTTATTTTTCTCCCCTATTCTCCCTCCCTTTATCGCCCAACTAGACTCGATAATAACGATAGTAGCAAGAGATGGTTTCGAAAACCAAAACAAAAATTAATATAGGAACTCTAACACGTATATACACGTATACGTACATAGACACAAGGCTCCGCTTGTTGTAACGCGTGATGTACAAACACGATAGATTTCCACCCATCCACCCATCCATCCAAGCCTACCCCTTCCCTATTACCGTCTCCCCCTATCCCCCCTTTCCTCCTTTCCCATCTCCCACCCATTCAATCCAACCTTTTTAATGGTCCCCTCTGTCTCTTTCCTCTAGCTTCGAAACTTAGTAGACACTGCTGTCAGTTTGTGTATCCGGATCTACTCTTTGCCTGTGTCTTTCTTTCTCCCTCCTTTTTCTTCTTATTTTACGGACATGTTCCACGGTATCACTCCACATACCTGTATCTCCTTGTGATTTTCTTGTCCATGTCGTGAATATGTTTTACCATTAACAGTATAGTAAGTGGGTAGGTGAAAAGTACCTAAGCAAGGCACGGGAGGGAGGGCGGCTTGGAAAAACGATTAAGGGGTTGGTTAGTTAGATAGATAGATAGGCAAAAGATTTTGTAATTTCTCTCCTTTTCTTGTTCGTTTTGTTTTGTTTTTCTTCTTCCTGCTCTGGCTCTTTTTTTTATATGCCGATCCAGATGACGCTGATAACGACATCCATACCTTTCCCCTCGCCGCCGTCGTACTTGAAGCTCCACATGCCGTCCGTCTTCTCGTTCCAGAAGGCCTGGGTGGCGGAGTGCATGCCGCGTCGGCCGACGTGGGGCTTGCCGTCGGTGCCGGTGGCGGGGTTCGCGGCGTCGTTGCTGGTGCTGATGCGCGGCTCGTCGGCGCGCGCCTCGGCCCCACCCTTGGGCTTGTTGAGGGCCGAGGTCGGCACCAGGTGCTGTACGATGGTGCTGTTGACTACGTACTTGTGCGCCGGGTTCGGCGAGCCGGATGGAGTGGACTCGGATATCAGGGCGCGGAGGATCGAGTTCTAAACCAAAGGGAAGAGGTGAGGGATAGAGGTTAGTGGGGATTTCATTTCTCGGCAAGGGAGAGAGAAGGCGAGAATATGGAGATCAGACGTACAATAATGGTGGAGTTCCAACCCTCGACTTTGGAATGCTCGTAGTACTCGGCGCTACCAATGGCGGCATGGCAAGCCTATATATAGTAATTCATATTTGTTTAGTTTATCGAAGATCGTATATCCGAGGAGTTTCGTAAGGGGAGAGGGGGGGGAGATGCAGTGGTAATCGCGGTCGTGGTCGGGACAAGGAACGTACATCCATAGCAATTTGCCTCAATCTGGTTGGATTGATCGGCTATACCAAAGTTAAGCTCGTCAGCGCATGACATACAGGTAAGGTTGGGCAGGAAAAAGAAGTGACTGGGAATGACCCTGATGAGTTTCGTACAGCGTTGGTTTGCGAGGCCATCTTGAGAGAGACGATGGAATAGCGGCAAGAAGATCGCAAAGAGGGAAGAGAAGCCAAAAGAAGAAAAAATGAAAATAAAAATAAAAATAAATAAAGAAGTCAAGTCAAGCCAAGTCTAGTCTAGAATGGTGCAATGATATTGGTTTGCCTTCTTTTTCTGGGGTAATTCTGTAATAACAAAAATGAGGACTAAGTAATGGGTAATTGGGTTGATAAGGTGTTTACTGTCCAACTTGTTATTGCACAGCGTTGATCTTGATATTTTGGTATTGGTAGCCTTGCTTGTGTGAAAGATTGGGTTCAGCCTTCTTTTTGCGATAAACCGATTTGGCGGGTTTGGGGGTTGTTTGGAGTTGTTATGTAATGTTCCAATATCCAGGTATCCATAAAACATGTACGTAATGCCTACCTAGGTAATCTCTTTCTAATCTCTCTCTTTTTTGTTCGAGGTTATGTTCTTAACGGGGTTGTGAAACATTTCGCGGGGAATAGCATATAAATGAAGCACGTGAGAGCTTGGCTGTTTGGGTCATAGAAAGGGTAGTCTGGTCATTGCCTGGCCATTGAGAGCCCAGAACCTTCCCACGTGGGGCTACCTGAACTCCTGTATTGTATGTGCTCTGCTTCGTACCTACCTAGGTTACATAGTATCTCTACCTACCATTACGCTCTAGCCCCCTCTTCTTGCCCGTGCAAGTCTCAATTGGTAAATAAACTAAGGGAAGCTACACTACCTTATCCTTTTCCACCGTCATCGTGACTTTGTTTTATAGTGAATAAAATTCTCTTGTGTCTCATACCCCGGCGTTGATTGGTCTACTACCTTTCTTTTGCTTTTACTTTTTTTTCTTTTTTCTCCGCTTGAATATCGTATTCCTCCCAATTTCTAACATCTTTTTTGTTGTCAATTCAATCCCCCTCCCAGGAGAGAATAATAATAAAAAAACAAAAACATTATCACGCTTCTTATTGCTTACAATCCCTCCCTATTTCATCATTCGTACGCACATCACTAGCAGCATCCGCCCGACGCCTGCGTACAATTGATTGGCCGCATACCTTAGCTTGGCAGGTTAACGAATCCAATCATCTCGATCCTTCACGGTTATCCTCGTCTCTTGTTTGCCTTGTCTAGATTCAATTGCTCAGAATGTCGAGCCAGCCACTTCTCCAAACCGCCCCTGGTACGTAAGCAGAAGAAGAAAAAAAGGATAGGAAAAGGAAAGAAAAAAGAACAAAACAACAAAAGAAATATTGCTCCTCGTCTCTACGCTTTAGCAATGACATAATAATAGCCTTCCTCCCACCGGAGACGAAACGAAACCTCAAAAGATGATAACTAACGCGACGATGTTTTCTTTCTCTACACAGGCAAGCGGATAGCCCTGCCTACCCGGGTCGAGCCCAAGGTCTTCTTCGCCAACGAGCGAACCTTCCTCTCATGGCTCAACTTCACCGTCATTCTCGGCGCCCTGGCCATCGGCATGCTGAACTTCGGTGACCGCCCGGCCTTCATCTCGGCCTTCCTGTTCACCGGCGTGGCCATGCTGACCATGATATACGCCCTGATCACCTACCACTGGCGGGCCAAGTCGATACGCGTGAGGGGCCAGGCCGGCTTCGACGACCGCTTCGGCCCTACCCTACTGGCCATCATCCTGCTGCTGGCCGTCGTTGTCAACTTTGTCCTGCGCATATCGTACTCGGGCTCTGAGGGCGGAAAGAAGCACTAGGAAAAGCCAACAAATAGGATTTTTTTTTTTTTTTAAGTTGTATGGAATATATGCTTCGGTGGCCGAGATGAGACATCTTAAAGCTTGTGAAAAAGATACGAGGACGAAACGGGACGCTCGCTAAGATTGGAAGACGCGCGAGTTATTGCTACTTGGTCGAACAACGAGAATGAATAGACTGGGAAAGAGAGATCTGAGAGACCTGAGGGGAGACAAATTGTACAAAGATTGTGCTTACTAGGTCAGTTGAGGAAGAGGAGGAGGTAAGAGAAGAAAATGAGAAGGGAAAGGTTGTATATATGGCATTGCATCATACTTGGAACGGCATCACTTGTTCGGTAGGCGCTCTTGTTGCGGCATCGGTAATGGGTATCATTGTAATTTACTAGGAAGCACCGCTACATACCATGTATTCCGAGACCTGTTTACTAGCCACGGCAGCATTCTGAGCTCATTTGTATACCCCTCTCTGAACCTAGGTTGCGCCAAATATTCCTGTGTGTGTTGTAGAAATACACCTAACCAACAAGACTCCTAAATAAACAGCCCACAAAATCTTATCGCATTAGAACGTGAATATCGTAAGAGACCTCTCTGCTCTAGCTATCCCATCGCTCCTTGGCGTTATGTTGTATTGTTTGGGTATCCCGTTATTTCCGTTTGTTTTCAGACGTCGGAGGGTCATTCGTCTGCTCCCCGTATCGCTTCTTCAACTCCTCAACCGAAACCCTCGCGAGGAACAGATTCAACACGGGCACCGCTCTCACCAACGGCTTGCCCTCGATCGCCCTCTCGAGAGGCGTCTTCATGACCTCGAAATCGTCGTCCTCTTCCTCTTCCTCTTCTTCCTCCTCAACTTTATCTCCTCTGCTACTGCGGCCCCGCGCCTTATTCGGGCCCCCCAGCACAGTCTCCTCAACCACCTCGTCGCGAGCCCTCTCCTGCTTCTCCTCCCCCAGCGCCACGTACTGGTACCAGCGCCCCCCTCCTCCTCCCCCCTCCCCCACAGCCAGCTCGCGCTTCGCGATCTCCGCGATCGAAACTAGTTTCCCGGCGTCGGGCGCGCGCGCGCGCAGGACCGATAACCGCGTCTTCACCCCGTCGGCGGCGGGGGACAGGTGCCGCAGCACCGCGGACACCCGCTGCTGCATCTTCGACGAGGACAGCACCGATTGCACCTGGATGTCGTACTTGGTCTCCAGGCTGGACGGCAGGCGCAGGCTCACATCGAGACAGGGCTTCTTGCTGCTGGGCACGGGGACGGGGGAGTCCGAGTCGGTGCGCTTGCGCTTCGTGGCTGGAGGGGAGGGCGGAGGGCGCGGGTCGCGGGTTGCGAGGTGGGCGGGCATGGTGCGGGTTGGTGAGTTACGTCGCTGGGGTTGTGTGTGTTCTTTGGCTGTGGACACGGGAGTTACGGTATAAGTCTCATTTGAGGACAATATCCATTGGCCGCGAAGTGACTTTGCGGTTCGGTTGACGTTTGGGTTTGGGTCAGATTGATAGTGGTAGTATAGTAATAGGTATAGATCTAGGTTAGAGGAACAGGGAAAATTATGATAGCATATGCCATATCTTATCGATAGCGCGTTATCGCATATACTTCCCGTACCCCTACATGCTATGTACTCTATATACATGTAGGTACCTTACCTTAGCTCAAAATCCGGGGATTTACATACCAAATTTCGTCACTCGAGTCGGGTAGGCGTCATCCCAGCGCATTAGGATTTAATCGTTTACCTTACTGCCTACCTTCCGGACGTACTTAAGAAGGAGCCAAGGTTTTCCGTGTATAATGCGCCATTTACATTGACCTGGATCACGAAGGACGAACTTATAATATATACCTCAGGAGCTATCAATATGTACCACCTACCTACTAAGTTGATTATATGGGGGGGCTTTCCCGAATTCGAAGCTTTGATTCTAATCAAGCTGTCGCAAATCTAGGTGTTTTTTTTTTAAGTTCGCGGTTAAAAAAAAAGGAAGGAAGAAAAAAATAAAATGATAAGACCTAAAGTACTAACTACAACTACACCGAAGACGATGCATGGCATGGTTGATAGACTTTTAGGTGGTGTTATTTATGATTGGAGAACAGGAGAGCGAGCGGGATTAACCGCGGGCAACTTCGTATAAGTCACGCATTTTGTATTTGTTTTAACGAGCAGAAAAGGAAAAAGAGACGAGAGACAGTATGGAATATCATATACCCTATTCTGGGAGGATATGTCAAGAGCGTTCATGCAGTCAAGTTTCATCTCCGAAGGGTCTCTTGATTATCACAAGCTCGTCTGCTCGTCCAAGTTTCAAGTTTCAACCTTCAAGAAGAGAACCGAGCTTCAGGATCAGATGGTCAGTGCAGACGGAAGCTTCTCAGGCTGGATGAATCCGACGCATGATTGGCTGATCGTCCCATGCTAACCCCTGCTATGATATGCACAATATGCAGCCACCTTTTCGTCGGGGCTTCCGCCAAGATTCTTGGAGTGGCATAGTGGGTAACTTTGGTGACTTCTTGCTCTTCCTTTTTGCTGTTTGTTCGGGCTGAGATCTGCCCGCTGAGATTAAGTAGGACAAGTTATTGTACCTATATGTACACTGCTATTTTCTCTGTCGCTTTCCGGGATAAGCATAAATCCTAAAGGAGCTCTGGCTTGGAGGAAAAGGAGGCGATAATCAGTCAGTTGATGAATGATGTGAGTCATGCCTTGACGTTTCTTATTGGTCGCTATCTCTCTACCTAGGCATCTCCCGTACCTATTGTTATGTATCATATCTGGTCTCTCTACCTACACTACGTAATGTAGTAGTGTAGGTACCTGTATACTTTAAAGGTTACGCACCTTATCGATTTCATCTGTCGTATCACCTCTTGTGTTCCACGAATGAAACAACGATATTGGAGCAAAAGCAATATTGATTTGACCAGGCTTCATTTTGGAGACTTGTTTGTAGTAGCAAGTACCCGGTTAGTCTTTTACTTACATAGACGCCCCCAAAGTTCGTAGGACCTCTTAAAAGTCCTCAAGACTGAGATAGGTTGAACTATGTACTTCTTTTTTCTTGGGTCGCATCCGTTGGGTTGCATCTGGTCCTATATCTGTGTCTACAATACATGTATTTACGGAATATATGCATGTGCCTTGCCTACATATGTAAGTGCCTACATAGAAGTAGGTAGGTCAAGATGGGAAAAGGCTGCTTGAAACTGCATTTACCGGACTCAGCCTGGATGTCGTCGTTCAATCCCAGCCCAGGATCTGCTTTGGTATGATAGGCTCTGCGTGAATATCAATGTCGGCAGTCTCTGTGGCACGTATATGCATGCAACTTATATGGTTATGCTCGTTGACGTTTTTCGCAAACCCAGCGCCAACGTGTGGGATAATACGAAAATGCGCACGCACATATATATCTGCTTATATAGCCTATCTGCATCTAGATGACGATATAGTAAGCATAAGAACCCATCGCAACGGGTTCTCTAGACACTGACATAGGCCTAGGTTATTCAGCTTCGGCTGAGTAAATACCTAGGTAAATATACAGTGTACATTAGTAGACAAACTTGCACACGTCAAATGATGTATGCCGTCTGCCTGCTAGAGGTGAAAACGATGCTTGGGTGCATACACACACGTACGCATACCACACCTTTTTGATAGGTGATAATGATCTTAGCAAAGGGAGAGAGTAAATAGATAGGTAGGTACATGTATTGGATGTATGCCAAAATGGTGGTAGTAGTGATGGTGGAGGGTAGTGCTTGACTAATTACCTAGGTACTCTGTAAAACATAAGTATCATATAGGTATAATAATTGGAGTGCTTATACGGAACTAATACATTCCAGGCACTTTGAATATACAAAGCCATTCTGAATATATTACAAGTGCAAATCCTACCAAGCCTTCAAGTTCTTCCAGTCGCATCCCGCGATGCTCATTTTTCTCTGCCTACCTATATGCCTTAGATACCTTGTATATCTCTACCTGTCTAACCTGAGGTATGCATACCTTGAGATAGGGCGTGCAACTACACTTTTTGTCTGCCTAGACCTGCGCATACATGTGATGTACGTAAGAAGTAGGGAACTTTGGACATACACTAGGTTGTCAACTAGGTTGTCAACTAGATTGTCAACACCATAGTGGGAGATAGTATCGCAATCGACTTAAACCTGGGCTACGGTGATAGTGATGGTGGCTATCCAATACGAAACATTTGACGGCGGTCGGACTAGACAGGTTTTATTGGCCCCGCTTTAATCACCCATCGGCGCATCATCTCCTTTTCTTATTACACGAGCCACCACCATAACACGCTAGGCAAGTTCTACCAACACCCTTTTAGACTTTCTAGACGGAGGCCTTGTCAAATCGCCCCCCTCCCCTTTCACCCCCATAGGATCAATCCCCCGGGGGGATCCAAGGTAGTGGTGTGGCCCAAGCCGCCTCCAAACTTGGAACATTCTTTGATTCTCTTCTCTGTCTTTGCAAGTGTCTCTGGATTTTAGCCTACCCACTTTTATTTTTGCATCCCTTCCTTTTTGCCCCTGTCTGTCGCATTCATTCATTCAATCAATCACTCTCACTCACCCGTTCAACACACAACTCCCTTTCCCACCCCCCATTATCGAGTTCTAGTAAGTAGAGACATCTCTCTTTTCAGCATTAACTGAAGGGAACTACACTACACTACACTAGAGGATAATCACTTACCACACATAACACTCCCCCCTAGACTAAACCCTGAACATTTCCCAAGCTGCACCTTGATCAACTAACTTTCCACCTAACTTATACACCACCACCCACCAATCCACCACCCCGTCACCCATCACTCATCATTCTTCCACCCATCTATCTACTCAATCTATCTCGCTCTGTCTCTCCTTCTTCCTTCTCCCTCTCTCTACCTACCTACGACCTACATTATACATAGAGTACATCCATAGAGTACATACCAGTACCTACACTACCTACCTATTTTTACCCTTACCTAGCCAAATTTAGAGGTATCTATCTACCTACTAAATCTAGGTCGCAACGATAATACCGACAAAAAAAGACGAATCATTTTGCTACATTACCGTACATTTTTAATTAATACACTTTCCATTTTCACGCATTCCTTTTGCGATTTGCGCATTTCCACCCCCCTTCTCTTTTTTCGAAACCCCTTCTCTACCCTCCTTTTTTTTTGCGCCCACTCTTCTCTTTCCCTCCCCTTTCCCACTTCTGCGCATCCACTTACAACCAACTTTCACGTTTTGCTTTAGGGGAATCTTTTGCCTGCATCGCTCCTTTTTTGTTCCCCGATCGCAAAAGAAAAGGAAAAGAAGAAATAAAAAAAGAACCTCCGAAGAGAGAACAGACAATACAAGAAAAAAAAAAAGAAAAGAAGATTACGCGCGCATTTCTTCTTATCATTATCATTTATTATTATTATTTTAATTACGGTACCTTTGATGGCTGATTTTATTATTCTTCCTTTTCTCCCGTAGCTCTCTCTCACTACCAGCAAACCTGTTTATTGATTCGCGCTCCCTAAAGGACGGACATCATCATTTGTCGCCGGTCGCAACCATCCAGTTACTGAATTGAAGAAAAACGAGTTGTACCCAGAAACCTATTTTTATTTAATTTATACGCAAGCATTACCGACTTTCAATATTTTTTGCACTGCCTCACGTATTGATTGTTCGGCTTTGTTCTTTCCATTTCGCCTCTCTCTCTCTCTTACACAACTCTCTACGGAGTAGGTATACCACTTTACCTTTTTACCGTTTTGCGCACGTTTGTGCATCCCCATTTACACTTTACACCACGCCACTCTACCATTACAATACAAGAAAGAAGGAGAAAAAAAAAAGAACAAAGAACAAAAAAAAAGACTGGTCGGTCGATTGAAAGATTGACGATTGAGGATTCCATTTGGCCTGACTCAGCCTGAAGTTTAGGTTGGCTCTATTTGACAAATTGACGGTGGCCACATCACACCTTCGACCTTCTTGTGTGTTCGTGGATCTCGCCCCAACCACGTACGAAGCTGCCACCGCCATCTGGATTGACGGATTGACCGTATTGCTGCTTCCGAGCGGGTCTAAGGCACGTAGGACTTTGATCGCATTCGTTGGAACTGACCCGATCCCCCCGATCGTACACTCACCACCTGCAGCTTCAGCGAAGTCGACCCCAGTTTACTTTAGTTACGTCAGCCTTGTACTTCTTGTACTTGACTTGTCCTGGGCGAACCTGGGAGAACCTGGGAAGGGGCCTTCTTACTGTCTGGCGTCGCACATAGCACATAGCACGTCGCACGTCGCACATCTGCCACACAAGTCCAACCTTCCTTCCCTTTTCCCTTTTTTTTTCACCTTGTTGTACAGTACATACTTCAAGTACCTATCAGATTTGAGTTTGAGCCTGGTCCCTGCGCGACCGCGTTGTGTGCCCAACCCGGCCAACCCTGTTGGTGCTAGAGAAGGAAAAGGGACCTAAGGAAAGGGACCTGAAGCAAGCAAAGCCAAAAGCAAGGCAACTTATCAAAACCACTTACTTACCTATCATCTCTCTCTCCCTCTCTCTCCCCGACCACGACGACAACGATTTCGGCAACAACCACGACGCCGATAACACGTCGCTGTCGATTTACAGCAAGAGAATAAATCATTCACCCCCCGGTTGGGTATGCTAATGTTCCGATTCTGGAGCTCAGATCCCAGGGGAAGCGATAAGACAGTGCCAGTCGATCAACCCATGCTTGATTTCGCCAAACCCGTGCAGCCTTGGATACCGTCAACCACGCCGCTCACCGCTTCGCCACCTAGGCCTCCCAAGAGACGGAGGCAGAGCAACGCTGCGATAGCGTCGCAACACGCTGCTACTTCTACTTCTGTTGCTGCTGGTGCTCCCGCAGCCAAGCGGCCGAGGACAGATGGTGATGAGCATGGTCATGGTCATGGGCTAAAGCCTTCCAAGAAGGCGGCGCTGTCGCCGGTGAGGGAAGGGAATGTGTCGCTGCTAACGCCGACGCCAGCAATGGCATCGGCATCTGCGTCTACTTCGACGGAGCAGCCCGACTTGGAGCGTGCGAAGGAGGCTATTGAGGAGCAGTTTAGTCTCGAGATCTTACTGAAACACGATGAACTGCGTTTAATCAATCAGGAACTTGCAAAGTGCCAAGTCGCCTTGGAGCAACTGCGCCGATGTCACCTGATACCCTACCCCGTTAATGTTCCCACTCCTGAGCAGATGTTGAACATCACCAACGGCACTGGCCCGGCCTTGCAGCCGAAAGCAGGCGAGAAGCTGCCTCAGTGGGCGCCGCCTTTTGGTGTTGTCGATGGCCCCTATGCGCGGCACTACGCCAAGTGGCTCATACCAGACCCCAAGTTTGACGGCATCCCTTACGAGCCTCTGGCCCAGTCTGATTCTTCGCGGCTGCGAACATCGACAGATGGCAGATCGACAAGGAATAGCTTCGCCGAGTTGGGTGCGCCGCAGGGCAAGGGTAGGCCAGTCAGGGGTACCGCAGGTCAGAAGCTGCAGGCCTTGTCGAGCGGTTACCCTCCTCCTAAGGATAAGAATGGGCCTTGTGTCTTGAAGCGATCTGACGGGAAGACCGTGAAACTAGTCTGTATAGATTGCCATCGTGAGAACTTCTCGAGCACCCAAGGTTTCATCAACCATTGCCGCATAGCGCATAAGAGGGACTTCAAGAGCCATGAAGAAGCCGCTGTGCACTGCGGCCACCCCATCGAAGTTGCCGAGAATAATAGCGCTGTAGGAGAGGAGAAACCCCCTGTTTATAGTGCCCCTCCCTCTGGCCTCGTCCACCCATTCACGCGTGAAAACGCTTTGTCCGAATCCGAGGCCTGCTTTTCGGTTGTGCGTCGCATACAGGAATCATTAGACCTTTACCGTCAGGGACGACTACCTGGTGTCACGTCGATTCCCACCGCTCCTGAACCCTCAACCAAACCTCCACCAGCCACCAAGCCGAAATCTACATTTTCTCCATCGGCTGACTCTCCCCATCTTTCTCGTTTACTTCAAAGCCGAGGGTTTAACGGCAACCTTGGTGAGCTAGTTAGCGAGGTTAAGACGAAGATAGACATGGACGACTTCTCTTCCCCTGAAGACGAAGAGCCCGAAGAAGCCGACGCACCGGGGGCACGGAACGTAAGCAGTACTAGCGGCCAAGTTGGTCGGCCACGCATTCCTGCCAGAGCTACTATGTCACCGGCCGTTGCGACCACCCGCCCGACTAGCAGTAAGGGCGCATACCCTCTCGTTCCATATGCTACCCCTGTACCAACTCCCGCCCCTAAGGTCTCTTCAGGTCCCGAACCGGAAGTCACGTTAGATGATGATGTATTAGACGGTGCAGAGTTGAGTCCTAATACTGCCGTGAGTAATAACGCACCGTCACTTGTTAGTGACGATGGCGAGTATGACGACTCGGTAGCCGATTCGGACTCGGACTCCGAGGCGGACGATAGTATCGGTGCCCAGTCTATTTCCGACGTTGACGAGATCGACATCGATGATGATCATTCGGGCGCTCGTGGTATTCGGCATCATCGCGGCTCTGCTGGCGCTGGAGCTGGGACAACAGTACGGCTGGGCAACGATGACAGTAAGCATGTCACCTTCGTGAGTCCCGTGAAGGATAAAGGAAACGGAAAGCACCGGCGTGGCCATAGCATTAAATCCGATGCTACTCGATAATGTATTTGATGGGCTGAGCGCTGCTAGAAAGCGAGACGACAGCCTAGCCGCTACGACAGCACTTTACGAAGGAATATAACAGACGAAAATCGAGACCAAAACCTTCCTATTCGTTGGATCATACTGGATTCTTGGAACAACTACTTTTTACCGTACGACTTTTTATTATACGACTTTCAGATATTACGGTCTCGATGTTTGTTTCCCCTTCTTCCCCTTAAAGAGCTGGTCCTTTTTTCCCCCTCTTATTTACTACTACTGCTCTAGCGGGGGACTGAATTATTGGTTTGGTGGCAGACACTTGGGGGAGCTGAATACGCTTTTATTCATTTTGGGAGTTTTGCCCTCTTCATCTTCTTCATTGAGCATATGAGACGTGATACACTATTATTATTTTTTATTAAAGACATGGATTTTGATTTTCAAAGGGGGGAAACACGGGAAGTAGAGGCGTCGGATTGAAACAATCAAACTTCAATTTGAAGCTTTTATGAATATGTCCTTACCATTTTTTTCTCCGTTGGCGTTGTCCTTTTTTTCCTCCTCAGATGTAGAGATTATATAACCTCTTTGGTTCATTTCCACCCAAGGCTCCGAACATTTAGAAAAGGGAGAAAGAAAGAAATTCATTTTACTGATTCCAATCAGTCGCGGAGGGGAAAGGAGAATGGAATGGATGGAAAGGAAGAAAGAAGGTGGTAGGCAGGGAAATAGGGGGTCAGGTCATTGGGGGTAGGAGGGGGGGGTTATTACACTAGCGATTGGAATTGGAACTGGAACGGACTGAACGACTAAAGAAAGAGGAAATCCTTGCACAAACAAACTACATTATATATACACACATTTAACAAAACGAAACAAAAAAGAGATAATTCTGTTCTGCTGCTTTTTACGACTTGGCTCTTGTGATTCGCCTTGGTTTTTGTTTTTTTTTCTTAATTTTTATCTAGACGTTTGAAATAATTATCTAATTGCTTTATACAAACCCCCCCCCCCCCCCCTTTTTTTTTTATTACTCTTCCACCTAGCATATCTCTATTCCGGTACAACTCTTTTTTTTTTTTTTTTGAAAAAAAATAAAAAAAAAAACTCAATATTTCTCAATACGGGTATCCCATCTGCTAACCCAATCTTAAGTTTGGAATCAAAGTAGTAGACGTGGTAATAGCAGTCAGTGGCAGAATATGATAAAGGGGGGGGGGGGGGATTCTATGTAGATATGTACCTAATGTAAGGTATATAAGTTGTATGAGCACGCATACAGCAAGCGACTATACATCAACCCATCTAAACTTTTTTTTGCTAGGCATCACCACAAACCAAACACCCTTCCCTTTATCTACCTAACCTTTAGCCTGTAGATGGGAATCCTATCTCCCCTATCTACCTACCTTGCATGGCAACAAATCTTTTCTCCAACAGCAGGCGATCAGCGACCAAGAACCCTTTACACCGGATACCCAAGCTCGTTACTTACTCACCCGCACTCGAGAATCAATACAGGAGGGGCCTTGAACTCAAAAAAAGGGGGGGAGGAGAGGGGACAGAAAGTAGAAAAAGAAAACGAGGGAGAGAAGCAGCCCTGAAAAAGCTGAGCAAGCATGTATGTTAACCTATAGTTTTTGAGATCGATGGAGGGATGTGAAAAAAAAAAAACCCGAAGAGAAACCAAGCAAACTAGCATCCGCTATACTATAATTTCCGCCCCCCCTCCTTAAACCTCCCCTTCTCCTCCCTCTCCTTCCCCTTTCCTTCCCTCACCCCTTAATCCTTTCTTTCCATCCTCCCCTCTTATCCCGCTACATTTTACAAACTTCTCTCTCTCTCTCTCTGTCTGTCTGTCTGTCTTTCGCTGTACAAAACTCCCAAGCTTCCACATCTCGTGAGCATCTCACGCAACGAACAGTAAACCGATATATGGGGAGCTGAAGAGCGTTTTTCTTTTTTCTCTTTCTTTTTTTTTCGTTCAATTCGTCTATATACAGCAGCAAAACAGGGTTTTCGCAGGAGCAGTAATAGTTAATAGTAGTAGGTAGTGGCAGGTCATAGGTTTCTTCTCTTTCTTTTTACCACTAGTAAGTAGTAGTAAAAAGAAAAAAAAACTAAGTTTCAACCGCTTCCTTCAGGTAGTTCCGAGAGAAAAAAAAAAAAAAGAAGAAAATACGTTTAATAAACCTTCTTGTGGAAAAGGAGGTTTAAGAAAAGGAAAAAAAAACCCCAGAGCCAGAAACCAAAAAACAGCCAAGAGACAGAGAGACAGATAGAGACAGAAAAAAAACCCAGAGACACCATGATAGATAGCGCTTCTACTCCTGGCCAAAGCCCATTGTCTCCTCAACTGCTATAGTTAGTTTGTTTTGCAACTGCTCTAATGACTTGTAAGGTGGAAGATCTAGACGGTTGAAACTGTAATAAGGAAAAAGAGATCAGGTTAGCAAGGATGATCATAACAGCAGTACGGAGTTAATTAACCGCTTGTGAATTTATGAGACGTACCAAGTGTGAGCCTTGGGCAAGTTGCCGAGCTCCCCAGCCTTCTCGATCGTAAACCTTCTGGGTCCATCACTACCCTGCAGATCCTTGAAGCCGTTGACCGGAATTCGAGAAGTACCAGTCGTAAATTGCAGCAATCTGCTCTTTTGCTCTCCATCCCAGCTCCGCACAGTTTGCCAGAAGAACTGGACAACCTCATCGCTCTCGGTGTACCCGCGGTAGTCGGTGTGCTTCTTCCAATCATCAACATCGATCTCGGCGATACCTCCAATCAACAACTCCAGCTCGCGCTCGTCAAAAACATTGATGAGATCCTGAGGAATCAGCTCGTGGAATCCATCCTTGAAGGCTTGGAACTGCTCGGCAATGCGCTTCTCGATGCGCCACTTGACCATAAGATCAACGTACTCCTTCTTGTTCTCGTTGGTAACATCGATATTACGCCCATTAGGTATGAGATCTTCCACCGTCATAACCCCAAATCTCTCGTCCTCGGTAGAGAATGTCTGCTCGAGAATGCCGCCCGAAATGTCATTGTCCAACATCCACTGCAAACTGCGGTGGAAATCGGCATCCACACCTTCCATATCGGCCAGGTTCACAGCCTTGCCCAAGATCATCTTGTAAAGAGCTCCGATGAAGAACGCATCGAGGAACCGCCGGTGGAAAATGGCCAATCCCACTACCCTACCGATGAATTTGAAGTAGTTTAGATGCTCAGGGTTGATACCGGAGTGGGGGTTGATCTGGAGGGTATAATTATCGTGTGCAGAGTACTCGAAAAGACAGTAGAAAGGATTGAACATCTCGTGTGACAACAAGAAAAAGAACTCTCTGGAAAGACCGCCATAGTCTAGACCATCCTCGCCATCGAATTTGATCATCAATCGCTTCTTGAGGTCCGTGGCCGATTGCCTCGAGATTTCGGCAAATGAGTCTTCGAAGATATGGGATCTTCGCACCTTGATATGGCATTGGCCCGAGAGGATGCGCATCGCAGGTTGGGACCGGAAGTAAATAAGCTTCCTTCGGAAGTCACGCTTGTACTGAGGCACATTCTGATCCAGAGATGAGGGCAGCCGGGGATCATCCCAGGTGGTGGTCTTAGTATTGTGATCCACGAAGTACACACGGGCCGTGTTGGTAAGGCGCATCTCCCAACCACTAGGCAGAGGGCCCAATTGCGACACTGGTTGCTGCTGGATAGTTCCATTGGCATTGTTTTGGCCACCGTACATCCTAATGTACTGCTGGCGTCGGGGATCAACCCAGGTAGTCGTCCGGGTGTTGTGGTCAACGAAGTAGGGCCGGTTTTCAGGGGTCCACCTCTGCTCCCAGCCGGGAGGAAGCTCACCAGATCCGGGGCTAGTAGCGCCGGTATGCATCATTGTGCTGTTCGCATTCGGCGAAGAGCTTCCTTGCTGCTGCTGGAGGGTCGGGGAATTAGCGCCGGTTCGATCCTCGGGTAGCGTTCGGTTCTGATGTCGCTGTCGCTCGACTTGGGTAGCGGCCTCGCGCTCGCCGCGGGTATCTCCAGAGCTGGAAAGAACTGGGCGATTCCAGCTCGTGGTACGAGTGTTATGATCTACATAGTAAGTTCTGCCGAGGTTGTCCTCGCGCCGTTCCCAGCCGGCAGGTAGACGCCCTTGGGCATCTTCAAAGGGACTCATCTGGGCGGTCGGTCGAGACTGGGACGAGGTGCCGTTAGCCGAGGCGGGATTGGCACCATTCGGGCGGTTAGGAATAGTGACTTGAGCACCAGGGGCGAGGCCGTTAGCGCCCGAGGTAGAGGAAGTCGGTCGTTCCGAAGGTCGGTCGGCGCTGAGAGAGGATCCCTGAGGGGCTAGCGAGGGTCGACTGGAGTTCGCAGAGGGGGGCTGCTGGGAACGCGCGGGGGTGGTTAGGTTAGTAGATAGGTTTATGATTAGTTTCCCGTGAACTACGAGGTTGTCGGTGGACTTCTTAAGATCCCTCGTGAGCATCTGGTCTAGATAGCAAGATGGGAATATTAGCGGCGAAGGGAGAGGAAGAGAGAAGCTGATAGAGAAGGATAGAGGCAGGTGGACATACCATCTGCACCGTCAGCCAGCTCTATGACGTCGCCAATGCGAACATTAATGACGCCGAGGAAGCCCTGGTCCTTCTTCTTAAACTTCTTCTGGTCAAAGACCTGGACAGCTAGAATGGCGTCTTCGCTCGCTCGGCTATATCTTTGGTATAAGTATATATTATGTTTACGTTTGTGTATAGGTATATGTATATGTATATGTATATGTGTGTAGCAGAAGGAGTAGGACGGGAAGGACGAGGACGAGGACGAGAAGAACAACAAGAAGAAGAAGAGGAAGATGAGGAAGAAGAAGAAGAATGTTTTATGCGTACAAGTCAAAGCTCTCGTTCCAGTAAGGGTTGAGGGTGCGTTTCGAGACCTGGGTAGTCTTGGTCTGCTCACCATTGAGCGTAGCAACAGCGAAGGGATCGGGAAGTCCTAGACCGAGTGGTTAATGTTAATAGCTGACGGCAGGGAGTTGTCTGATTATAAAGAGGCGCAACGTACGGAATACATCCCGCTTGTAGAGACCGTCGGCAGCGATGACTAGGATAAAGCGTCAACTTGGATCAAAGACTCGAGTTTATAAAGAGGGGAAGAGAAGGTATAAAACGTACTCGTGACTCGAAGGTTCGGCTGGCTGAAAAGGGAGGATAGGGGGGGAAATGCCCTCAAGGTCAGTTGAATAACTCTCTCATCGTCTGGTATTATAGTGTAGATAAATAATAGATGGGGGAAAGGATGTTGGTAGAATAAAACTTACGCTGTAGACCCGGATTCAGAACGATTTGCAGCCATATTGACGATACAGAGAGCTGTGCTATAGCATTCGAAATGAAGGTCGAGAACCTTTTGCAACCCCGTCTCTTGTCTCTCTTGTTATTCCTGTTCTCCTGTCTCACGCGCCCACTCTCTCACTCTCACTCTTCTCTCTCTTTACTCCTTTCTTTGGCCCTATTCCCTTTTCTTTTCTTTTCTTCTCTTTTGTTCTTTTTACTCTTCCGAATCGAATCGATAGAAGGGATGACTATAAAAAAAATTGAGCGGTTTAATGGATACTTTCTTTCAATTTCTGGGCTCGGACAACCCCCCCTCCTCTCTCTTCTCCTCTCGTATAGGTTGGCTGATGTGTGATAGTGATGTGTGTGCGTGGATATATGTCGGGTGCGTGTGTGTGTGTATATGTGTATGTGTATGTGTATGTGTGATGTGTATCTTTCTCTCTTTTTCCCCCTAGAAAACTAGGGATGGGGCGATATTGAATGTGGTCAGGTCGCCAGCGACAAGAGCGATCACATAAGAGAAAAAAAAACATGCAATGGACAAAGATGTTTAAAGTTAGGTTGGTGGAGGATTGGTTAGCAGGTTAACAGGTATAGGTAGGGGGGGGGAGGGGAGAGCAGGATTTAGGCAAGGTAGGGCGGTAGGTAAAGGCACATTTAGTGTAGGTACATGTACCTATGTATGAGGGTTATGTACATACATAGGTTAGGTGACACTACTATCCAATAAAGTTAAGGGTAAAGTGGGTGTTGATTGTGGATTACAGGTGCAGTGATGATAGTAGTTGAGGAGACAAGGGAAATAAAAAGATAAAAATAATAAACAGGAGCATTCCACAGTACAGATCACTGAAAAAAAAAAAAAAAAAAAAAGTAGAGAAAGAAAAGAGTCAGTGCCTTTTTTTTTTGTTGTTGTTTTGTTTTCAACTAGGTAACGTTTAGACTTACATGTAATGAGGCTGTGTACATGCAAAGAGAACCTTAGAGATAGTAGAAAACAAGATACAAATACATAAAACACTACAACACTACTTTTTTACGCTATGCAATCGCTAACAGGGAGAGAAGAGAGAGGGGGAAGAAGGAAGAGGGGTGCAAATTTCAGCAGCTCAGGTGGGGTTTGATGTACCTACTTAGTTGATTCAGGTGTCACTTGAGTAACTGATGACTAATAACATTTCCCTCTCTGCCTCTATCTGCAGGGAACCCACCAGGACAACCACTATCACCACTTACATACAACAGTACCTAGTACTTACCTACCTACATATTGATATGTATTGTATGTCCAATACTACCATAAGAACAACAACAACAACAATAACGACAACGATAGCAACAACAATAACACTATCCCCCCGGAAAAGAATTGGGGCTTTCTCTGAAAATATCTGCCCATCCATCTACCCACCTAATACCTGAATCTACCTTGCCCGTCTACATAAGCACCTGCGTAAGTTTAGGTATTGATATATCTTGTTAAGAGACGAGACTGTTTTAAGGTGGGATTTTCTTTTCTAGTTTTAATATTTCTTATAGACACTGCCCCCTTTGGTATACGCCAACTTTCCCACTTACAATGCCTACCTAGCAGCATGTACAGGGGATTTGAAATAAACTAAAAATCTCTACGGACTACTAGTTACTCTCCCATTAACTTAATTACTAGGTTTAATTGGTTGGTTCCCCCCTCCTCGTGCAGTGATTGACGTCTACCATCTATCAAGGTAATACGAAATGTGGTACGTAGACAAGTACATAATCGATCGCGAATGACGCTTCTTTCTTTCTCCTGACCCCCGCCCATTCTTGACCCCTACCTAGCTGAGTGTGTCGAGCACGGTCTTCCAAACAATATGTACGTACCCACTGAGTGCAGGTACCTTAGGTACTCAGTAGTTAGCAAGTTTAAAGTCTCCAAAACTACCTAGGTACCTGTATACTTTCTCCAAGTCTCTCGTAGCTTAGAATAGCATTTAGGATATTAAATTGAAATAAAAACCCTAAAATGAAATATATATCCCTCTTCAAAAACAATATATATATATATATATATATAGCATTATAGCTACCTAGGTTAGATAGCTTGCTGAAACAAAACAACCCCAAAAAACAAGGAGATCAAGATGTAGGTAGCCTCTCCCCATATGGTTCGTCCGTTCATCCGTCCGCCGTTGCAGAGACGCCGTAGACGCGTCGTCAACCAAGGAGGCTGTGAAAGTAAGGGTTGGTCGAGTCGAAGTCGAGTTTCACGCGCCGGGGAGGGGGGGAAGAGAAAGAAGGGCGGCCTCCCAAGAAAGTAACACACAGAGAGAAAAAAAAAAAGAGTGAGCAGTGAGCTTACAGTAAACAAGCCAAGTGAAATTTGAAAAATGATTAAAATCAATCCCGATACGAAACAAAGGAACATTGTGATAATAATAAGCGTGTGACTTGGGGACAACTGGTTACTTATCACTTACTTACTACTAACTTACATAGTTAATGCGGGTGAGTGATGTATCCCCCAATACACCAACCTAACAGTTTCTTTTAATAGATCTTGAATTTACTCGGTTTCGGTTTTTCTCATGTATATTTCTTTTTTTTTTCTTGTCTTTCTTGCTTTTACCTATCTATCTACCTAGGTAATCTACCGAACCTATACTTACTCTTGCCCTTCTTTTACTCTTTTGATTCGACCGGCTTGTGCCGCTACCCGCCCACACCATTATCTTTTGTGTGCTTTGTTTACCTAGTTAGGTTATCTGGTTTGGGGGTTTACCTTAGTAGGTAAGTTTGGTTGGCTAGCGTTGAACACAGAGAGAGATAAAGAAAGGGGAACTGGGAAAGAAATAAAGAGAGAGAGAGATAGAGAGAAGCGGGAGGAACACAACATTGGTTGGCTGCTTGGTTGATGGCTTGATCGGCTGGCTGTTTCCATGTAACTTGAATACCTCTTAGGTACTTACCACTTACATATGTAGTATCATATACCCCCCTCTCCTTTTCTGGTTCTAGGTTCTCCCTCACATCTTGTTGAGGGGGGACGGGGAATTGGGATATGGAGGAGGGGAAAATGCGTTAGTGAGGGAAAGGTAGGTAACTTGATATCATGACGGAGGGTAGGGAACGCTGCGAATCAACTTGCTAAGTAGGTAGGTATGCAACCACCCATCCCCTCAACGAAGAGGCCTCCGCTAGAAGATAGGTAGGCCATAGGTAGGTACCTATTAACCATTTCCTGATCCCCTAATCCCCTATGTGCTCCGTCATTAGCTACCGGTGCTTCTTTTTCACCCTTCTCCTATACAAGACGGAGCTCCGCTAGAGCGAACGCGAAAGCTCTCCTACCTTGGCCAAACTATATCAATCGGAGCTTGGTTGGTACATTTCACTGACTGGCCTGACCAACAAACCGTCTTTGCCTATTATATAAGTGTGATATTTCTCTTCTCTTGTTTTTTTGGAAGGCTTCTTTTTCTTTTTTCTTTTCTTTTCTTTTTTTTCTGGTCAATCATCATTTCCGTCTATCTGATTATTAATTCCCAAGGCCCCGAGACAAACCACCCCCAACACACCCCTTGTATTAGTCACAACCCTATGGCCTGTGGTAAGTGATAGCTGAGGTGCACCAGCAGAACCGCCGAGGGACGTTGATAGCTTCGTAAAGATCGACCAAGAGAGAACGTCTAGGAAGGGAGGGGAACTCGAACACCAGCATTAACAATAAGCCCACGTATAGACGCGAGAGTATTGCCAAGTCGCCCGCCCTTCCCTAAATTAACTGGGCATCATGGCAATTTATCAGTCCCCAAGGTCGAAAACCTCGCTCCACCACTCTTTATCTGATGATATAACCCTCCTCCTCCTGCCAAACGAGCATGCCTCCTTCTTAGTCTTCTATTACCGTACTAGCCCTCCTCAAGCGGCATAATGAAAAAGGATACGCAGATAGTCGGAACGTAGGGAAACCATATCATAATTCCATGAGCCTATTGCCGGCCCTGTATAGTACTGTGCGTGTCCGGGGGGCCGTAATGCGCCAACGAGAGCTGTCATGTGCGTGGCTCAAGTTCTGATGTAGTGCGGAACACCTCGAGCAGAGGTTATGCCACTTGGCGAAGAACTGCCCGAGATCTGCAACCATCCATAACGATGCTTTGTTTTGTGTGTTTTTTTTAGTACATATCCTGACAGTATAGGAACAATTTGGCGTAGAGAACGTGGAAAGGGTAGGCCAGCGAGGCGTTAGTAGGGGTTGTATCCACCCCGACCTCTTCCGCGATATCCACCACGGTAACCGCCCCTGGGCACAAATCCTCCTCTTCCACCATAGAAGCCTCGACCGCCAAACCCTCCACGGCCTCGACCTCCTCGACCACGACTCATGCCGGGGATGTTGGTACGCTTGGGCGTGACCTTGATGTTCCGGCCCTTGAGGACGCTGTCGTTGAGGACGAGGGCTTGTGCGACAAGGCTGGGCTCGGTAAACTCGACATAGGCATAGCTATAGTTATTGGTAGGCACAGAGTAAGCAGGAATACAGGACATAGGATACGGGACACAGGATAAGGCACACAGGAACCAGAGGATGCTCCGACACGAGCAGAGGGAGATGAAATCTAAAATTAAACACAACTTACCCCTTGGGTTGGCCGGTAAACTTGTCAAGCAGGATGGTGACGCGGTTAATGGAACCGCAGCTCTGGAAATGCGCCTGAATCTCCTCGGGGGAGACCGAGTAATCAACATTGCCGACAAAGATGCTGCGACTGTCGACATCGCTGCGATCATCAGATGTCTCCTGAGTCCTCTCCTCCAAAGCAGCATGCATCTCGCGAAGCTTAGCGGCCTCCTGTTCCATCTCAGCGACCCGTCGTTTCATGGCCGAGATTTCTTCCTGTGGTTGGAGGTAGTACGTGTTAGCGGCCAAGAGTCCATCAACTTGTTTGGTGGAGCGTGGCCCCCATAGTATATATAGTAGTACCAGCGTGGTGTGCGCACCTCGTCATGGCCCTCCTCCGCTACGAGGGGATCGTCCCCTGCGACTTCGTGATCGAGTTTCGCGTCGGACATGGCGGTCTACGTGCCGAGTCTATCCCGAACGTGTTAGCCAATTGAGTGTCTGTCGGGAAGACGAGGTGGGGAGATAGGGCGCCTCTTGCAGTTGTAATGTTATGATCGAAGGAAGAGGATGGGATGGATTGGGGTAAATTGATATTGGGTGAATAAATACACGAAGGGATTTGAGATCATCAAAGAACATGGCCCAAGCAAAGTCGCATTATTATTATCAGTTAGGTGGAGAAAGGATACCGAAATTTGAACTTACAGATGGGAAGCTCTGATGATAGAGAGGGGGAAGAGGGGAGAAGGGGGAAGAGGAAGGGAGGGGAAGGTAAAGAAGAAGAATAGGTAGAGAGAGATGTATGATAGAGATGAGAAAAAAAAAGAGGAGAGTGTTGTTTGACGTGAAGCTTAAGAGCTTGGGTGAGGTTTAAGGTACGTAGTGAGTACTAGTTGCAGTACCTAGGTAGCAGTAGTAACAGCACCAAGCAGCAACAACAACCGGCGACGGCAACCGTACTAGAAGATTTAGGTTAGGCGGTTTCCCACTTGAACCTAATGCTTGGAACATTATGGGTCCTTTGTTTTGTTAAATTCCAGTTTTCGGCCTGGAGATTATCCGTATTTAATACCCCAGTATATGTATATCTATGCAGCTAAGGGGGGCACTTTTCAAGTTGATTGTAGGTACTGAAGTCCGTACCATTGTACGCTAAACTGCAGTAGTCTATATATCAATGTACCCTTTTCTTTTTTTTTTTCTTAGTGGACAAGTATGTTACTTAGGTACCTAGGTAACCTAATTTCTTTATGATAAACAGCTTAATGTGCTTAGAAATACTGTGCATCTAGGCCTCCATAATCCGAAGATGTACCTATATAGTGATTGTAGGTTCGAGGCTGATCGCAGATATTACTACGGAGTAATATCAAGTTAGAAAAGATGCGATAGAAGAATACAGCAAATCAAACTGCAGATACTCACCGAGTGCCAGTGAACACAAGGCAATAAAGGGGTAAAAAAAAAAAAAAAAAAAAGTAAATATGACCAAGGGATGTGCTTGGTGCATCTATAGAAGAGAGATGGCGGCGCCTAGAAGATGATCACTAAGTAGGAGAAGTACCTATCCACACTAATATGTACTAAAAGATACCTACCAGCCTGGACAGGTATCAAATTGTCTGTGCACAATTTGGCCCCACTATTCTTCTAACCGAGTCTGCAAGTCTATTGATGTGGCTTTTGCTTGCCTCACCCATCATCGTTCAAGACCGCTTCAGCCCTTTTCTATAAGTTAGCAATATCAAAGACAGCAGTATTTTACAATTTGTTTATGAGCCACATACATAAGAAGTTTTGGCATGGAATAGAGCTGTAGACACGAATCAAATATTAGGTCAAGGTAGAAGGTCTATGTTGGGTCGGTCACAGATAACTATCAATGGGATAGTAGCTTAGGAAGAGCTGTTCTAACATGAAAAGAGGAAGAAAAAGAACTGTAAACTTGGTTGATTTTAGATACTAATTAAAGATACAGCTGGCTATCTTAGATGTATAACCTAGATCAAGGTATTGATATCCTATATCTATATTCAGCGTTGCTTATCTCATATTCAATTTATTTTCCATATCCATCAATCTTTTATAGGAGAAAAGGGGGAGAAGAAGGGAAATATATAACCCAAAATCTAGTCTTCCTGCCATAACTATAGCAGTAATATCATGATGTGGTTCTCCCTAAAGTAACATAAGATAATGACAACAGCGATATCTCCCTCTTAACTACATCAACAACATAGCACTGCTCTAAATTACATTGTGATAACATCATATAAAGTCTCTTTAAACTAAATAAGCACCATTCAAACGTATATAAAAATATGTTAAATCGCTAAAAGGGACGGCAGTATGGAGCGTTGGTCGGTATTAGGAAAACACGATCTTCTTAGTGTCAGTTCTCATGCTATGTTATTGACAGTGAGCTTACGAAGCTTGGAAACACAGGACGATATATAGTTGTATAAGCTCGAGGCGAGCCCTTTCTCGCATGATATTGTCAAGAACCCTATTTCTACGAGAACGAGCCTCTTCGTGTACTTTGAGTTAGTTTGACTATTACCACTTAAGTGCCGGGAGAGAAGGAGTAAAGAGTGAAACACTGTATGATTCCCTCAACATTCATCATTGAAATAGGGAGGTCTCTCGGCTCCGCTTGGTGCGGTAACGCCAAAGGTACGGCTATATGCTTGGGGAGGCTTAAACCATAATGAGATATTTGGTATTCCTTCTCATGTAGATTTGTCGAAGGAGTGCGGATAGGGGTAACTATCGTCTCCTCATCCTATAATAGCGCCTTCAACCATTGAAGTATTTTCTACTCAGATAAATAGGACGATTTCTAGCCGGGATGAACAGCCACTGACGCTTTTTGTTGTACTCGCCGCACCCATGGTATGTGAGCCTCTATGTAGCATGAGACACAAGTGAAATAGGAACCAACACGACGCCGCTATTACCTAGAGGTAGAGGACCAATCAAAGTCCCAGGATCTTCTCGTACTTGTCCTGATATGTCAAATTACCACATCCGTGATGTGACTTCTCCTCGGAGTTTCAGCACCTGAGACGGGTGTATATTAGCGAGCCAACAGGTTGGTGGTGACGAGGAGGTCCGAACTACCCCCCCGAGCTAATATATTTGACACAGCTGGCAGATTCCCCTCCATCCCACGAACGACGGAGGTTCGATACTGTTTGATAAAATCCTGAAGGGTTCGTGAGGGTTCCTTCTCGGCCTGGATTCCGAACAAGCACTGGGGTTACTTTGGTCGTACGAAAGAGAGAACTCGCCAGGCAAAGAGAATTTCGGATTGGCCATTAGATAGGATGCCTCGTACGTTGCTATAAGCGTTGCGAGAATTAACTCCGACCATGTTATAGATACCGTTACCAATCACCTCCACCATTGCCCATTGCAACTTGTTTGAAGTGTTTCGTTTCTAAATAATGAGACGAACGATACGCGTATATAAGGAGTCATTTATAGTCCTTAGTCCCAATATTGGTCTTATGTTAGTCGATTCGACCCGATTGGAGCACCATCCAGCTAGAGGGGCCAATCGTAAGATGATATCCGCTGACCCCGCGATCAAGGAAAAGCTCCTAACCTAGAGGTGAAAGGCATGGGGCCATTTACGTGCAGGCTGGGCGGACTAGCTGGAGCTGCGACAAGTCGCAAGTTAATTTAGATCCCCGTTGCAGATCTTCTAACACTCGGGGGGCTGCACAGGGTTTAAAGTCTTCGAGAAAAAATCACTGAGATCGTAAGTGTGACCAGGTTGACTCGGACGATCCTGAAGCTTAGGCGTTTCAGGTTCTAGGGACATTGAATCCCATGCAACCAACGACATCAAGGTAGAGGCACTTGAGTGCTATATTGGAAGCATCGATGGTTGTTTTCCGTGTTGAGTGGCTTTCTAAACATTAGGACGTAGGGTGGTTATCGAGCTAGCTAGCCGGACGAGGTGAAGGGATTCCGATTGCGACTCGGTGCAGGGGCACAGACATTTTGGTGCATGGACTTGGCGTGTTAATCTATCGACGACGATGAGGATTGGTTTCAGATCAGCTCTGGGTCCCCCTTGTGAGACTCCTCTGCCTCACCTTGCCAGATCAAGAACTACCTGCACCCAAGGGGGAGGAACCGCATCAGTCAGTACATTTCTATATAAAGAAAGCTGGAGGATCACCGATGGTCGCAGATCTGAACATCACGCGCATCTCATCTCCATCACTTATAAGACTGCTCTCGCTGACCCTCTTTTAACCCTTGATCCCTCGAGTCGAATCGTTCGTGAAGTGCTTTTGCTCGCTCACTCGAATAGTCTCTACCAAAACCCCCAAGCCGTTTAACATCATGAGATATCCCGTTGTCTCTCACCTCGCCTTTGCTTGCGCCATCGGCGCTTCGATCGCCGCCGCCATAACACCTAATATCGGCAGAGATGGGAGCGGACCAATGTCGATACGCCAAAACGCCGACTGTGCAAAGAGTGCTGTCGATAGTTGTATTGCTGCTACGGGAAACGATTTTGCAACTTGCTTCGAACAGATATGCGTCGGCACACAGTCTTCGAGAAAGATGAAGCGCGATGACGAGTGCAGCGAAGAGAACTTATTTCAGTGTGCGGCAACTCAAGATCCCTCAGACTGCTTCCAAGAGTTCTGCCTCTAGCGAGAAATTGGATAGAGTCCCGTGGAAGCTTTTGGAGGAAAGGAGGGATATCCACCGCAATGATCCCTCCCTACTAGTATGATATTAGTTGTTGTAACGTGTCCCGAACACGTGCTGGTCTCAAACAACATCAAATACTGGAAGGAAATCGAGTATTGGATATTTGATATGGAGGTCTCCCTGTCAACTACAATTGGGTGGTGAGATGTTAGCGTATGGAGTTTGAGTTTTATGTGTGGTCCATCTGAGCCTGTCTGGATATCAGGCTCTAATAGGGCGGCCTCCGCATTGGGTTTTGATGGAATTCATGGGCCAGCAAGTAGCTATGTTTTGAGGAGCAAATAGGATGGAAACGGACGAATATTGTGAATCAGTTTTAGATACCCCTTAACTACAACATCTTGGGGAGTAGACAAGCTCAAGTATGTGTGTAGTTACAACAAGACTTGTTCTTGTAAAATTCGACATGTTTTTATTTTGAATATATGAGAGTGCTGTTAAGACATATGTTACTCGTAATAAAGTAAGGGGTCTGATTATATCCGTAGGACTGTATTTTTGTTAGCTCCATTGTAGAGAATATATTGTATGTATGTAGTGCTAATAATAGTATAAAAGCACAACACACAAACATTCTTATAAACTGTGTAGGAACTAAAGAGAGAACATAGTGATACTAAATAGAGGACGGAAATTTTCAGTAGACCTTATATTTCATACTCTGATAGTCGTATAACGAGCTTAACTAGAAAGGATTCTCCAATTAGCTCTATATGCCGTGGGCAATTCATATATATTCCTACCTGAGCATTTGATGAAGCATATTCATCAAATAATGACATGTTAAGTAGTCACGAAAGTTAGTGATGGTTTGTAAGTAAGTTTAAATGAGTTGAACAACGACTTAAACTATCAATCTAGATTTTACATGAACAGGCAAGGCTTTATTTGGAATATGGTAAAATAGAATATGAGGATAAATAAACTTACGGTTAATAACACTAAAGGATCCATTAATACTTGACAAAAACCTATACTTACCCTTAGTGCTAGAGTGGTGAACTCAGATACGTGTTAAAGCACCAGATAATATACACCAGATCTTTCTTAAATCCTTAGGCAGACGGCATGATACACGAGTGCTCGTAGTCTGGAGACTATACATACATAGAGATGTAAGGTTTAGCCAAGTTGTTATAGATGGGGAGATATATCTCCAGTGGTTCTGATAGAGCTAGATAGGAGGATACCTGAACGTGATAATATTTACGTAGTATTATGATTGATCAAGCAGAGCGATGCGATATCCATGCCCACCTGACCATCTTATTCCGGCTTATCGCCAAGGGTTGTTTATTTGTCTCTTTATCCCACTTCAGCCTCTTTCTTTTCGGGTCATCTAAGGCCATATCCTGAGTATATAACACCGATTCAAGGATGGTATCCACCTTCGTTTGACCCGCAGGCTTACATACTATGCCAGCATATGTGACTATTCAACAAATCGTAAGACAGATAGAAGCACTCTGCAGGTTTATCTACAAGGCATAGCCAAGTTCTGACGCCATCTTATTGCCTAAAGAGTACTCTCCTCATCAATGATACACAGAAAAGTAATCGTCTAGATCTGTCTTCATGACTAGTCCACGATTCGAGCCTGTTGCATGAGACTGGCCAGGCCGGGCCATCTCTTGTTTACTCGTATTTTTATGACGAACACCGTATGGGACAATATTTGGATCGTGAAGATACTACCTACCACGGAGACGTGACTACATACTGGGTAGCTCAAGAGCCTCGAGCGCAGGTGCATCCTGGAGGCTCCTCTTCATGTGGAACCTCGCATATGTGTCGATTTCTCCGAGGTCGACCGCTTGGACTAAAACCTGCAATGCTGAAGTGCTTAGATAGGGAAGATATCTAATCTGGGCGATGGTGTCGTTTGTTATTGGCGGTGACTCCCTCCACTAAGCTGAGGAGCACCAACCTGTCAAGCAGTGATGGCCCTCTAATATCTATCTCCGACATATGCTGGCTGCCTGCATGCCTTGCAGCTCTCACGAGCCATGGTACTCACATCTCTAAGTCAAACTTAGTTACGTGCTAGCGTAACAAGATGAGTTTTTTTTCTCTCTAGTATGTTACGGGATGATGACGGCTACAAAGTTGTTATGTATAATTAATACCATACGACTTCACGTTGTGATTTGATGGAATTCGTTGATCAATATGCCCTAACGCAAGGATACGCCGAACTTGGACGGCCCGACTATAGTTTGTCCCTTTAGGATACCGGTAGGCTAGTCGTCGATCTATGGCGTGAATGCATCCTAGTCCCGTGGGCTTGCTTAATCTGATACGGAAGCTCGGCGTTGCTGTTTACATGGGAACTATTGCTTATAATTGTGTAATTGGGCGTATAGTATTATAGTTATTGAAGAAAAATGGCTTTCCCATACGACACTGACCTAGGAAGAAAGCCCTATGAGGGGTTTACAATAATTAGCGTGAAGACATATCAAATCTCCCCTGTAGATGTGATGATTGTCAGGTTATCTGAACATTATTTATCTGGAAGGATTGACGGATTGACGCGCACTCGGACTACGATGATGCTCCGTTGCAAGTGCTTGGCTTAACTCGGCCAGCATGGGCCAGCAAGAGTGGTCCCCCTGTGCATGTACACTAGCTGACTAGATAGCAGCAGTCCAGGATGCTATAATCTCATCACGCTCGCAGGCATTGTCCCGGGACACATGATATTGAGCAGTATTGGGAACGATATCAATATGGATATCGATGTTTCATGACTTGAATTCAACCGGCCAGTATTCTGTAGGCTAATAAGTTACTGGACACTGATCGCCAAGGAGGCTCGTAGTCACACAGCTTGACGATGATTGATGGAGAATCTATGATGGGTTTGTCCAGAAATGGGGACAGGGCGGCTGATCTTGGCGCCGAACTCCCTTGTCGCAGGACCTTGCCAGCCTACCCGGCCTCAGGAACTTCCCCAACATGGAACTTCTTTAGTTTACATGCTAATCCCCACAGTCTGATGTCCCACGGTTCCAGGCCAAGCCCTACCCTGTCCGGCCGTGCTTCTCCAGTTCCCTCGATACCCCTCATCCCTCATCTCCATGCTGCTACTTGGTGTAGACTTGTCTTGTGCGAAGTACGTATTTGCACTGGACAAACTGGAGCTCTGTAAGTTATAGGTGATGACATTATACCGCTATGATATCAGTGTCAGTAGGTATGGCCTCTCTTTAGTCTAGTGTAGGTTTAGATTTCGATTCTGTGCTGATCGGCCGCCATAGCGGCACGACCTTCCGACTTGGGAGATATTCTTGAGTGCTTTCAGATCATGGCATGTCCGGTATTTTCCTAATTAGTCACATAGTGCTTTGAGATGCCTCTGGTGTCGATTCCAGCTGGCTAGTGAGTGAGTAAGAGACCATCGTCAACCAACCTTCGGGATTTTTAAGAATAGCCCAAGCTAGTCAAGATATACATTACCTATAGGAAGCATCTGCTCGGAACAATATAAAATTGCCTAAGTACCAGCTGTGAGATGGATCTAGGGCTTGCCTCGTTTTTGGAATTCTGTTATCGTCCTTCAACGTGATACAGACCTATGTGGGCGGCCTCTGCTTGAAAGATGGACTGGAGTAGTGTATGAGCTGCGAGTTTCGAGTAAACGTCGCTTAGTTGGTCTATTCGTTTCGTTTCACCGGAGAATACCAGGTAGCTAGGCTCGAGATCATTGGCGGAATCGAAGATGAACATTTAATAAGCCTTTTATAGCTGGAGACCAGGTACCTAATTGTAATAGAATCGCCTTAGGTTAGGTACGTAAGGGGTTGTTAACCACCTATCTAACCTAAGAATCCGACGGTTTTCCCCCTTTCTTCTTTTTGGCGCGCATTCGCCGAATCTACAGGAGAATTAAGGACACCTCGGCTTGAGCTGTTAGTGCTTTTAGGATTCCAAATTCTGCCGCCTTCCTGCTTATGACCTTGATGAAGCTGGATATGTAATAATAGTTACCTATCGTAACGGCTGTGACTAGCTTGCTGCTGCAGCATGACGGACCTTTCCCCCTAGACAGGGATACCAGGCATGATCGCGTTCGTTAAGTGGGCGAAGCCTACCCAGCCGAACCGTCACAGTAAAGGGACATGTAAACCGGGGTCACAGCTCTCATGTCGAAGAAAAACCCCCGAATCTAGCACGGTTGACACCCCCATACAGCCCACATTTGAGGCCCTGTACCCCGGCGAAATATTTCGGCTGGGCCTCTGATAGGTACAACAACCCGTCCGAAGCTTAGCTCTCCAAGTTCCATATCTCGAGACCCGCAACTCATCGCGCCAATCTTCATCTATCTTTCACTTCTCGCTTTGCCCAGTGGATGTTGTCTATGTACATACGCACACCCGGGATATTTACGCGCGTGTGTCTAGATGTCTGGCCTTGTCGTATGTAACCAGCACGATAACCAAGTCTTCACCCTGGAAATTGCCCCTGGTTCGCCGTTTGAAGCACAAGTATATCTTATATGCATGGTCTCTCCCAGAAAGTCGGTTACGAGACGACATCTTTCGCCGAGTTTACCTTTGGAGAATCCTGCAACCTAGTGGCTGGAAGAATTATCGTCACTGCCAAAGAGACTCACCACGCCACCTCTACGATGAACCACTAGGGAATTTCTCCTTGGCTTATCTCGATAACCCCCTACATAGCCTTGAGCGTCCTAGTTAGCCAGGTTGAGTCTACACATACATTGTCGGCCCCCCACGATTGCGAGAGACCACCGATCTAGACTTAACCAACCGCCGCTCTCGAGAGCAACCATCATTTGCCGGCTATTATCCTTCTGTCATCTGACTTATATTGGTTACTTTGGTGTTTCATCCATCACAGCCATACTTCGACTCTGGCGTCACGGAACTTTATCTCTAGATTGGCATGTAATGGTATGCGAATGTTAGCTTCTGCATGTTTTAACCACCTAATCTTTAGCAAGCCATAGCACCGACGAACATTTCTCTTAAGGTAGAGGAAGCGGAACGTCGCTTGCGCTTGCGGCATAATATCGAAAGTAATTGAAGAAGCTACTAAACTCAGTGTTCCTGGGTTGATTAAGGATCAGACGTCACTTGCAGGACAACATGACGTCGGTTCAACAGTTACCTCGGGCACCTACTCCTGTCCGCCCGCTCAGTATGAATGGGGCTATTGCGAGTGAGATGGACTTGGACTTGGATCGGCGATCACGGTCACCTATTGCGCCTGGAATCAAAACTAGCAGTGGGTTGCAAAGAGGCGACACTCGAACTGCTATTATCATATACGGACCTGGACAAGAGAAGATCGTGCCAGTATTCGCCGATGTATTAGGGAAGCCGTCGCGACTCGCCGATAGCTTTCAAGGTGTAACGTCGGCGGAGCAGGAGTTGGTGCTTGGGATATCTGCCGAAAGTGCCAAGTTCGACATCGCCTCTCGAGACCGAGACGCCGTGGTCGCTATAAACGCTCACTGCGTCAGTCTAGGAATGCCCCCGGATACATATCTCTCTACTCAGTGCGACTATGAGTTCTTGTATACTGAGGCTCCGTTCTTCCGTCGAGACTTATCCCGCTTCATTTCATTTACACTAGGGCAGCTTGACCATCATGAGACGTTAATGTCTAAACCTCGCACGTATTTCATTTCCACGACATTCCCGGATGTACGAGCTGCTTTGCCTAACATAGATATCCTCACGGTTGGCGCAGATGCTGTAGAGCTGCGGGTCGACCTACTCCAGGAGCCTTTGGGTGATGGCACATTTGCTAAAATACCGAGTCTGAGCTACGTCGGGGAACAGGTAATGCTACTTCGCCAGAGGACCGAGCTACCGATCATTTTCACCACAAGGTGTACGAGAGAGAACGGGAGGTTTCCCATGGACAATCCTAATCTATACTATGAGTACCTTTATCGAGCCATTCAATGGGGAGTTGAATATATCGATGTCGAGCTGTGGCTTCCAGAACACATACGTCAGAAGCTCTATGAACAACGAGGCAGCAGTCATATTATGTCTGCTTTTCACGACTTTTCTGGCACTTTTAAGTGGCCCTCAGTCCAGGCTCAATCGATATTTCTCGAGTCACGCAAGTACGCCGATATTGTCAAGATGATAGCCATCATCAATGACCATAATGAGAACTTTGAGCTAGAATATTTCCGGTCCAAGATCCACAGTGAGTACCCAGACTCACCACCTCTTTCAGCAGTCAATATGGGTGAAACCGGCCAGTTCTCGCGGACTCTCAATAAGGTCTTCACTCCTGTTACCCACCCGCTTCTTCCCATTATCGCAGCCCCTGGCCAAATGAGCATCGCCGAAATCAATGCCGCCTTATCGCTCCTTGGACAGCTTCCGAAAAAGAACATCTATGGGATTAGTTCTCCGTCGTCTAGGATCAGTACACCATATGCGCCATTCTATGAAAAATGCTTCAATGAACTTGGTTTACCGCATCAATTCGCCGTGGTCGAAAGGCAGTCAAAGGGGTCAACTGCTGTAGAAGCTTGGTGTAATCAGAAGTCTTTCGGAGGAGCATACTTAAGCCCCCCGGTATCTTTCTCGAGCCTGATGCATAATAGCACATTCTTCGCCAGGCTTAATAACGGCGCCGGCCCTTTTCTCACTGATGCTGCCCGAATGATTGGGATGATTGACACTATTGTGGTTCATCCTTCACCGACCTCTACACCAACATCTGCGCCTTCATCTATTCCCTCTAGCCCGCAACGGAATTCAGAGTCTCCATATGGTACACCGTCTCGTTCTCCCCACGGGCTGCCACCGAATTCATCACTTGTATTTGATAATGCGAGCTGGCGTGGGATTCTGAGCACCCTAACTCGTGATCTTGCCCCTTCGGCTTACTCTGGTCGAACGGCTGTTGTCTTGGCCGCTAATTCTGATGATGCAGCGCCAACAATGTACGCGCTAAAAGCTCTTCGCATAGGAAAGGTATATACGGTCGGATTTAAGACGCCTCTTGTATTAGCTCGGGGTCTTCATGTGGAGCCTTTCAATAGTCTAGAAAACCTTCAGAGAGCGAGAATGGTGGGCGAAGAAGCTAGCCCCTTTGTTATCATCTCTGCTCTTGCTCCAGAAAAATCAAATATCGTGGGAATGCTAGTGCGTGTTTTCGGCGGTACTAGAGGGTCATCTACGCAAATCCGGAAGGTTTTCCTTGACCTCACTGATGGCCCTAGGAAAGGAGATCTGAGTACTGTGGCGGAGCACAATGGGTTCACTGCATATGGTGTCGCTGATACGACGGCTTTTACGACGGTGGAAACGCTGAGGTTACTCGTTGGGCAAAACGTACCATACAGTTTTGTCCGTCTAGCGAATGGCCCGGGAATGTTTTAAGCATAAACTCCGACGAAGAGACTTTATGTTGAATTGATTGTTATATTCTACTTGAGAAACGGCCGACCGCGCATGGATAATGATGCCATTTTAATTTTACGACTTGGATAACCACGAGATCAACGGCTGGTAATCCACGCCCACCCCCTTTTTCTCCGACCAGAAAATTCCTGACTCTGAAAAAGCGGTTATCATATTAAGCCTCGATGGACTAGACTCACGGCACAGTCGAATGGGAATAGACGGCTCACGCTGCCGGTCAAGCACGATTAGGGAGGGAGTGTCTTTAGCATATACGCAATGCGAGCTATACTTCTAGGATGGCTAAATGATTTTATGGTGCCTATATTATTCCCTTATTCGATACGACCACGACAGTGTACCTACAAGGAGATGAGATGAAATCATGAGGCGGATGGATACGCTATCAAATGGATGGGTATCATTCTATCATATTTGCTGCTGGGTTCTTAAGGATATGATGGGGGATGGATGGTGATTTCATTGTGAAGTCCGCATGTTTTCGTTTTTGGATCCGTACACTTCATACGGATCGATATCTTATAAGAACAATGGCTTGATGGGGTTCCGGTGCTGATGAGCTCCTAGCGTACATCTGCATTTTTGCAACCCTTAAGCTATATCGTACATAAATAACTACTAAACAAAGCATAGAAGGGTTTTGTTTTCCAGAGAGCATATTAGTAGGTAAATTATACCTCTATTATTGTACTCTATTCTCCTCATGCATACATAGACTATTCGATAGTTTCATTGGAACTTTGATATACTGGACCAAAGAAGTCCCCTCGTTTGTTGCCTTTTTATACAATTATGAAATTGATGTCTCCCGTCGACGTGCCCACATCGGACATCTGAATGGTGTTCAAATGAAATTATGAGATTACTTGATTAAGTGAACATATATCACTAGATGATGGGAGGGCCTACCCCTTATATGCAAGTGACTGCAGATAGACATTGTGCCTAAATATGATGGAGTGTATTCACTTATTTCTACAAATAAAGTTTTAAACTATGTTATTACTTGAAGGAACTTTGAAAGTGGTAAAGCCTGAATAAGTAAGTTTTTTACCATTAGAAAAATTAGTTTAGGTGCTTACTATGCTTTTATATCAGGAACACGGCATAAGCTATAGACTAACCTACAGAATTTTCAATACCTATAAAGCATGGACTTATAGTCGGGATTTTGACTTGAGGGAACAATAGTATTTCACATGATAATAATGATTCATCTAAAGGTGTTAGGAGCGGTGTACTAAGTCGTGGGATACAAGGTAGTGTGTACCTGGTAGGGGAACTAAGAGAATGTTTGATAGATATGTAGCAGTATTAGAGACAGTTGTAGTTCTAGACTCTCATACAACATCGCGATTACCTAAGGGCCTCTTGACGGAAAGGTTATTTCAATGGGACTCTGCACTGAATGCATTTGTCAAAGACTGTAAGTTAAAGACTCAAAAAGATGCCACTATGGGATGTAGGCCCACTGGAATTGGTATAAAAGGGGTCGTGGATGTCCCAAACCGTTACGAAGGGGAGTTTTCTAACCTGACAGTTCTTAATCTAATAGCAACGGCTTTCTTCCCATTTTTAATCCCTTTTTACTCTCCTTGACTCTTTTACTTGACAATGTTGCTGGTACTACAACTAGGGGATATCTTTCTAGCAAGAGTCACTTTTATAGAAGTGTTCATAGCCACGGTGAGTGATGGGGAAAGACATCCTACGCAGAACTCCCTATCAAATCTTATCATATCGAGCGGAAGGGGGCTACATGATCGTCTCGTCTAGACCTTGAGGCATTATAATATGCCGCTGCTCTAGTTACTGACATATATACGGGTCCTTTTATTCTATCTTAACTGCTGTATGCTTGGAGTTTCTACCTGTTACCAACGGGCTTAATTAATCTGCTCAATTCTTTTCCCTTTGATGTAAAACCCAAATATCACAATTGGTTTGGGCAACAAACTGAGCCAAAAGAGCAAAAGCTTCACACAATGACCTAATGGTCATTGTACCCCAAGTGTGTATCATATGGTTACCTCCCTGGCTGCGACGTAACACCAAGGCTTTTGCTTCAATATAAAAGTTCTGCCACTTTCTATAGCGATTCGATATATTTCTTATTTCCCTTATGATTGAAAAAAATTTCTATATAGTTACTCATTGTTGAGTGTTCGATGGTGTGCTTAATGAAATAAATGATATTTCGCTTATGGTGTTCAGAAGAATGCTTTTCTCGACATGGGTTGACTTGCGAGTATTCTTCCCGTTTTAGCGCTGCACATTATGAGAGCATTGTTAGAGTTCCCTTCTCTGGTCAAAGGTAATAGACCGGATGTATGCAACTCTGCTAAAGAATATGTTTGGTGGATAATCCATGTTTGGCTAATTTGAGAGTAATTTTGGAAGATCAGTATACTGAAGCTTCGTTTTTTGGGGGGGGGGGGGGGGGGGGGGGGGGGGGCGGGGGGGGGGGCGGGGGGGGGGGGGGGGGGGGGGGGGGGGGGGGGGGGGGGGGGTGC